>JARQOC010000003.1:173728654-173752321 GCA_033576535.1 Allobates femoralis
ATTTTTTGGTAACATGGGGCCCTATGGGAAACGGATCCGTTAACAGATGGCACATATAGGCACCATCCGTTAACGGATCCGTTTTTGCTAGCATTTGTTTGCCAAAAAATGGCAATGTCCAAAAAACGCAGAGCAGCAAAGAAGGCTCAAAAAGCACAAAAAAAAAACCGGATTTGATAAATGGAACACTATGAAAAACGGATTGGCATGTGTGACCACAGCCTAAGGGCCACTTTACACACACCAACTTCTGTGTCCAACTTCTGAACAACTTACTGGTTGCAGTGAAATCATGGACACATTGCTCCATTTTGTGGCTGTGTACAAATGGAGCAATGTGTCCATGATTTCACTGTAACCAGTAAGTTGGTCAGAAGTTGGACACAGAAGTTGGTGTGTGTAAAGTGGCCATAAGTCTCTAAATATGGCCAAAGTCATGTATTGACCACTCATAGTCCAAACTCAACAGCCTTTCAAGCGTGTATAAATGCTTAGGCTGGCTTCACACTGCAGTTTTTCACTGATCAGTGTCCATCAGTGTTTGGGTGCCAAAACCAGGAGAGGACCCAGGAGAGGAACTTGCAGAGAAAAACTATAATTGAAAGATTGACACCTGTTCTGAGTTTTGGAGACATTCCTGGTTTTGGCACACAAACACTGATGGACACTGATCAGTGAAAAACTGCAGTGTGAAGCCAGCCTTAGTTTGGACAGAAGACCAGTGAGAAATGGCCATAATGGCAAAGTGGAATTATCTGTTTTGTTTTTACAGATAGCAACATATAATATAATACTGCTTTAAGTGAACATTTGTGCATTAATGTATCAGTAGAAATCAAATGAACCTCAATGCAGATAAGAAGTGCTGTAGGCATATGAGATCTTTTGAGATGATTGTCATGCCATAATAACATAATCATCCTCGACACTGACGTCTCCTAGAAATGTTCTGCGGTAATACAAATTGTAATGTGTAATTTTCTTTTAAGTTGTTAAATCAAAGCCATTAATTGGTAGTCTTCGTAGACATATATTCTCATACATGAGTCTTTTGCAAAGTTTATAACATTTACACTGTAAAGCAGTTATTGGTACACAAGTAACTATACCAACATCCTTATTCTTAATACATAGAAGTTGTACAAAAAGCTGTAGTCACTGAACAATTACTATAAAACAGCAGTGGACTTGGATTGGGTGAGAATCAGCAAAGTAAGCGCAATTCAATATTTAAAGGGAACCAACCTCCAGGATTTAACCACCTATAAATCAGTGCAGCAGGTGACTGACGTGTGCAGCATGACATCACTATTTGTTTTTTTTTCTTTATTCCTCCCTGTGGGGTTGTCTTTCTGCTGTAAGCTGAACCCCATCCCTCTCATCCAGTCTCATCCTGACTCATTCATGGGGGCTCAGCTTACAGCAGGAAGACAAGCCCACAGGGGAGGAGTAGAGAAAAACCAAATAGTGATGTCATGCTGCACATGTCAATCACCTGCTGCACTGATGTACAGCTAGTTAAATCCTGGTGGTTGCTTCCCTTTAAGTTTGCCATCCACATCAACATATTGGGCTTTATTTTATTCTGTTTGTACAAAAAGTTTTTTGCTAGTTAATTATGAATCATTTTGTGAAAAGAGATTACAATGTAAAATATATTTTAAATATACAATGCATAACAAAAGCATTTAACACCTGGATAAATACAAACTTTTTTTCATTACAGTGCAGTTTTCCTCGAAGGAGCCCTCTTAACAGAGATATACAGCACTTCTATAGTGACAGACGTGGCAGTACATTTACTATAGTACATGATTAAAGCAAAGTACTGTGCATAGAGCACAGAAGGGGTGGGATACGATGTAAAAAAAAAAGCCATAAACCTTTTTGGATAGGTAGAGATAAGACAATTATACATAGGGTGACACATTCATTCAGAAAATAATGGAAGCTGTTACCTAATGCAAGTGTATTTCAGTCCAGAATGCAGTGTCAAGGTCACTACTCATTAGCAACTGTAAAATTAATGATGTGCAACGTAATGGGACTGTAAATTGTGGGGTGGTCAGCAAAAACCTAAATAATCAATAATTATTTCAGTATTGACACTGACCCCGCAGATCAGAAAAATATCACTTTCCCCAGAGGTGTTAGATGTGTTATAGGAGATTTTAGTTTGTTAAAATATGAAATAGCATCATAACCAGCAATCATTTCTACATATATAAAACCGTCGTATTACAGATTCATTACTTTGCATTGACAACCTGTCACTTTGCTGAAGGTTTGAATTTGATAGTAAGAAATTACATATTTTTAATTTAACAATTTTTAACTGACAATTGTGTGATTCAGTATTATTCATATATGTTACAACAGGGTTTCACAATTGTGTTCAAGTTTAACCTGACATATTGTGCGGGCCTCAAAACAGCTGTCGACTCCATGAAAGAAGAGTACATTGAATCCTGCAAGGAATGGCTGCAACGGAAGTTTTCCATACATATACGTTGTACTACCTCTGAAGACATACATGCAGGGTTTGATGTCTGCTTCCAAAATCGATTTGACAGCTGTTTTTGAGCTACTCCCCCATATGTCAGGTTGAACCAGAATACAATAATATATATATATTATATATATATATATATATATACAGTTAGGTCCATGAATATATGGACAGTGACCTAAATTTTGGCAGACTTAATTTGAAGGTATTCACATCCTCACCAATTTGCGTAAGAATTTTGGAATTCCAGCACTTTAATATGTAGCTACTTTTTTTAAGGGACCAAACGTAATAGGACAATTATCTGAAAAGCTCTTTGAAGAACTGTGTGGGCTTTTTCTTTGTAATTCCATCATCAATTAAGGAGGTTAAAGGTCTGGAGCAGAATTCCTGGTGTGGCATTTGCATTTCGAATCAAGCCTAAAAGAAGAAAACATTCCAGCACTGTGAATTATTTAGATTTATTGATGCATTAAAAACACATTAACAAAAAAATAAAAACTGATTCCACAGTTAACACAGGGGATTAACTCATTAGGACGTTATGCCATCCAGTTCTGTACCTTCGTTGCTTAATTGGCCAGGGACATTGATGCTGTCCTGGCTGTCTTCTATGCTGCCCTGTCCAATCGTTTGAAAATGAACTTGAGGGTAGGGATTTACATTCTTCACTTTAATTGTCCCCTGCTCCTCATGGGGAGTTACATTTTAAAGAACATATTAGGGAATAAACTCTGGACTTTCGTGTCACCCATCCAAGAGCAACCTCAAAATTGCCCGGTCCTATGCAAATCAGTTGGAAAAGATTGTAACTGGCCAAGAGTCGTCGGCTTTTATTATAATGTAGTGAACGGGATCATTCTTGCACGGATTGTTGCAAAAAGAAGGCCGAATAGAGAAACGTTAGGCCCCTAGTTGGGAGAGGAGGTATTGCCTAGGAGGTACCATTGTTATCCACTACAGATAAATTACTCCTGCCTATGTTTATTTCCTTAGGTTCCTCTGTGTTCAGAGGACAAGCATTCATTGATTCTGGAGAAACTGAGATTTTACTGGACTTCTTTTTGGCAAAAAAACCCTGAAAATGTCTTCTGAATGCATCTAAAGCTCATCTCCACAAATAGCTCTGCAATTCCTAGAAGTCAAATCCAATTCCAGAGAACGTACCTCTTCAATTTGGTGACAACACATTGACTATTTTTTATTATTTTTACCACTTTCTAAAGCATTGGTGCTTTTGTGATTTCCATAGCTACAGCTTCATTCTTTGGTAATTGGCTTGTCAACTGACCAGATTACCAGTGGGGTGCATCTTATTTTAGCAATTGTCTCAACTACCTTTTGGATTAGGCAGTGTGCTGGCTGTGTTTCAGCACTTTGAGAATGATATATTTCATGATTTCCTCTATTGGTATATGTTAGTCTATCTGGATGACATCTTAATCGTAATCTTTTCAAGAGACTTGGATTCTCATCACCTTCACGTCCACTCTATTCTAATGAGTGCTTGAAAACTTTCAAATTGAAGGGGATTTTCCAGGCCTGCCAGTTTAATACCTACTGCATTGGCAACTGCAATGCTGAGACCACGTGTGCAGATGTAACTGGAGTTCAGATGACGGCTCTGCCTTGGCCCAATGTAAAACCAGAAAAATTAAGTGGAATCCAGCTCAACATGGAAGATTTTTTTCTTTATTCTTTTACCAATAAAAAGTGCAATACAGAAAGTTTACATGGTAAGCGTGACCTGAATCGCGCGTTTTGGGCGATATGTATGCCATGAGTCATGAGTAAGTGCATACATTGCACCAGAAACCTTTTCGACTTAGGTCACGCTGACTCTCTGAATCTTTTCTGTATTGCACTTATTATTGGAAAACACAAAAGAAAACAATCTCTTCCATGTTAAGCTGGATTCCACTTCATTTTCCTGGCTTTGAATTGGGCCAAGGCAGGGCCGACATCTGAGCCCCAGGAGGGTACAAACAGAGCATAAGACAGTGAGCTGGACTTTCTATCTATTATATAATCACGAATGGTTTTTTTGCCCCTTTTGAGACCGCTCTCGCTGCGAGTCAATGTCGTCATGTGGATACGAACGAAGCATTGGCCGCGCAACGGCCATTGCGAGCAGCTGTAAGGCGACTCGCTATGCCCGCACAGCGGGCATGGCGAGTCGCCTTAGCAGCGCGAAGCATTGGCCGCGAAGCGGCCATTGCGAGTCAGAGACTCGCTCTGCTAGAATCCCGATGCATTGTGCATCGGGCACCCATCTAGTGTAATATAAGAAAATAATTTCACACATGGCCAGAATATTTTAGGGGAATCTGTCAGCAGGATTTTACCCCCTAAATCTCATGATTAAGGGTGTACATTGCACCCGTCACGCTGACCATGTAATCTTTTCTGCATTACACTTTTTATTGGAAAAGAAAAAAAAATCTTCCATGTTGAGCCAGATTCCACTTCATTTTCCTGGTTTTAAAATTATTTTCTATTTCTGAAAATTGTGTGTCTATCATATAAAATATGCTTTGATCTAACAAACATCAAGCTATTCGGATGTTCAAACAGTATGTATTCCACTTTACTGACAAACCTGTGTATCAATTACTAGGTCAATAGACTGGGAGATTTGATGGAGGCCATGAGTATTTAAGTACTATTATATATCAACTGCTGAAATGAGATTTCTCATCGTTGATGAGTTTGATGTTTGGGCAATAAGTAATCTGCAAGATGTCAAGCTGTTCTTCCTAAACTTATTCCATTTATATTTCCCTTTGTGACCATTTTTTATAAAATCCTGCAGATTACTTTGTATATCCTAATATAATCCACAAGTAACTGCAATGCAAATGGGTTGTCCAGTTTCAAAATTAATTTTCAAGTGACCAAAGCACCTAAAATAATCAGAGCACTTATCATTTCATTTTTTTTAAAGAAAATAATAACCACCTATCAAGTCCTGCGGATTGGTGGTGGTCTGCTTTTAAATACTCTCTCAATCACTCCAAAGGCCACTTGGAAACTCGCAGCTCATCAGGCAGAAGCACTTATCTCCTTCCTAAGTGCACATACACAGTATGATCTCATACTGTACAATCTTTGTGCATACCTAGGCAGGAGCTGAGCACTTCTGCCTGATGAGCTGCACTTTTTAGGGCAGCCATTTGGGTGAACAGTAGGGACTGAGTTCTGTAGAACATGTCAGGTAGTGCCCATCAAGAAAGTAAATGATAGGTTCTTTTTAACTCCTTAACAACCTATTATGTACATTTTAATATTATGTTGATAAGGTTAGAAGCATGACAATCTATTAGGGATTTCCAGTCATTAAATTATTGTGTTACCCAACAACCAATCCCACCTTGTAAATAATACAAAGACACTAGTTGCAACTTGTTTAAATTTGGCCTCAGCGGCCCTTTATTACCTATTATTTACACACTAACACAGGAACGCCAACATTAAACAATAGATAACAGAATCCTAATACAATACGTAATACAATACCTAACCCTTGATAAGCCCGGTCCAGAAGCCACCACAAAACATTATCACTGGACGCAACACACTAACCAAGAGATGAGGTATTAATCCCCACAAATTAATACCCCATACCTTGTAGAACCTGTTACCTGTAACCAGAGCCATTATACCTTACTAGTGGCTCACCTCCAAGATACCATTATCCATTAAACCGCCTCTTGACCAGACCTACCCCCTGCTGCAGTGACAAACAACTTACCCCCCACATGTCTTACATGTACCTATACACAGGAATCCAACTAACCAACATAAAAAACAAAATCCTTTTTTGTATGTACACTTATATGAAAAAGTTTGGGCACCCTCTTAATCTTACTCTTTTTTGTTGTTTAAAATTGTTTTTTTTGCAATAGCTATTTCAGTGTGATATATGTAATAACTGATGGACACATTAATATTTCAGGATTGAAATGAGGTTTATTGTACAAACCGAAAATGTGAAATATGCATTATTTTAAATATTGACAGGTGCAAAAGTGTGGGCACCTCAACAGAAAAGTGACATTAATATTTAGTAGATCCACCTTTTGCAAAAATAACAGCCTCTAGTCACTTCCTGTAGCTGTTAATGAGATCCTGGATGAAGGTATTTTTGACCATTCCTCTTTACAAAACAATTCCAGTTCAGTTAAGTTTGATGGTCGCCGAGCATGGACAGCCCGCTTCAAAACACCCCACAGATGTTCCATGATATTCAGGTCTGGGGACTGGGATGGCCATTCCAGAACATTGTAATTGTTCCTCTGCATGAATGCCTGAGTAGATTTGGAGCGGTGTTTTGGATCATTGTCTTGCTGAAAGATCCATCCCCGGCTTAACTTCAACTTTGACACTGATTCTTGAACATTATTCTCAAGAATCTGCTGATATCGAGTGGAATCCATGCGACCCTCAACTTTAACAAGATTCCCAATGCCGTCATTGGCCACACAGCCCCAAAGCATGATGGAAATTTGACAGTGGGTAGCAAGTGTTTTTCTTGGAATGCTGTGTTTTTGTGGCGCCATGCATAATGCCTTGTTGTATGACCAAACAACTCAATCTTTGTTTCACCAGTCCACAGGACCTTCTTCCAAAATGAAACTGGCTTTTGCATACCTCTGTTTGTGGCATGCATGCAGAAACGGCTTCTTTCGCATCACTCTCCCATACAGCTTCTCCTTGTGCAGTGTGCGCTGTATTGTTGACCGATGCACAGTGACACCATCTGCAGCAAGATGATGCTGCAGGTCTTTGGAGGTGGTCTGTGGATTGTTCTTGACTGTTCTCACCATTCTTCTTCTCTGCCTTTCTGATATTTTTGTTGGCCTGCCACTTCTGGCCTTTACATGAACTGTCCCTGTGGTCTTCCATTTCCTTACTATGTTCCTCACAGTGGAAACTGACAGGTTAAATCTCTGAGACAACGTTTTGTATCCTTCCCCTGAACAACTATGTTGAACAATCTTTTTTTTTCAGATCATTTGAGAGCTGTTTTGAGGAGCCCATGGTGCCACTGCTCAGAGAAGATGCAACTAGGAGAACAACTTGCAAGTGGACACCTGAAACAGCTTTTCTCATGATTGGATACACCAGGCTATGAAGTACAAAGCTCAATGACGTTAAATAACCAATTTAGTGCTTCAGTAAGTAAGTAAAAAGTAGTTAGGAGTATTCAAATCATGAAAATCAGAAGGGTGCCCATACTTTTGCACCTGTCAAATTTTGAAATAATGCATATTTCACATTTTTGGTTAGTACAACAAACCTCATTTCAAACCTGAAATATTTCTGTGTCCATCAGTTATTACATATATGACACTGAAATAGCTGATGCAAAAAACCTATTTTAAACAAAAAAAAAAGAGTAAGATTAAGAGGGGAGCCCAAACTTTTCATATGACTGTATATGTATGTGTGGCGCCCTGCTCACGCAGGCAGCCACAGCCTTCATTACTGCACAGCTGGGTTTCCACAGCAGGTACCTACTACATGCAACACCTTCCACCACAGCACAGTAGGGGGAGCTAGACTCACTGACTTTAGGTGAGATCCCCTATAAATACTGCTACTGGGGGAGGAGTTGGGTAGAGTGTGCAGACGCTAGGAGAGCTGCGAAGACGTCCTGGTGCTCGGTGCCGCGGTTAGGCCCGATCCAGTGACCCGGAGTGGCCCTTCTGCCGTTCAGCCAAGCCTAGGAGTGGGGACAGAAGGTATGGAGCTTAACCAAGGGAGCAGAGAAACTAGTGGAGGTTTGCCCAAGACTTACCGGACATTAGGTATCCGCACCTGCAGGATCACTCTAGGACTGCAGAGAACCTTGGCACACCATAGAGACTTTAGTCACCCGGTCCCCCTGCGTACCCAACAAAAGGGAGCCAGACACCGTAGTGTGGAATCACACAGCAGTGATCAGAGAGGGTAACCCGTGGACCGCGCAGGAGGAGAGAGAGAGGACCAGAGAAAGTGTGGAGGCCAGTTGTGTTGTATACCGACAGGGCTTCAGCGACAGCAGGGAACCTGAGGAGGCCTTATACCCACTTGCTGTGCAGACTCACTGTGCACCTGGTCACACAACACTGCTCTGGACATCTTTACCTGCGAATACCATAAGTAAAAAGGTAAAAGAGACTTTCTTCAGTGTGTGTGCGATATTCCTCTCTGTCCCCAGCCTCCATATAGACTGCCCCACTGCTTCTTACCCTGGCCTCAAGTCCCACTCCAAGCTTCCCCTTTACTCTACGCTGCCCCGGAGGCCCAGGTCCACCTGTAGGGAGCTTTGCCATCCTTGCCGCAATACCATCGCCCTCCGGAGGACTGTGGTGGCGCTTGTGACCCATCACCAGGTACTTCAGGTGGCGTCACGAGATAACAACTCTTTTCCCTTGTACATAACCCCTCTTTGAAGTGTCACCCAGGCCACGGGCTCAGGCACCGCCACCAGCGACGTCTCCGTGAACCCCTCTGAGCCTGATACCCGAGTACCCCCCGGGCCTGGGGCTCGACGTATGTATATATATATATATATATATATATCCAACCAAAAAAGAAGGAGGGTGGGCGGGAAGCTGGCATCCCCAGGAAGTTGAAAGAGGTGATGACATCCCCTTACCTCCCCCTATGTCCTCTAGGTTGCTACCCTTCTTCTTCCTTCTGTATCCTCCCCACCACCAATCATACCCTTTGCATTTTCTGAATGCCTTTTATGTTACACCACTTAACCCTTTAACTCCTTCCCTTCTGGTTGTCCTATAGCCTGTCCACCCCAAGAGCGCCCCAGCTTTCCTGACTTAGGAGCTAAGTCTGCCTCAAACTAGGCAGAAGGCAGCTGTACTACGTAGCAGGCATGTGCCTGTAAGTATAGCACTATGGATGAAAGAATTAAAAAAAAAAAAAAAAAAAGGGTCTCAGAAAATGGTGCAGAAACACATTTGTTTTTGTACAGATTTTAGAATTTTTTTTCACCACTGAAAGAACAAAAAAAGTTTGTTTCTTTTCACAATTTTACTTCATTTGGAATTTTTTCTCAATTTTTAGTAATAATTATACGGTAAAATAATTGTTATCATTCAAAAGTACAACTCATGTAAAAACAGGCCATCATACGGTTAAGTCAATTCAAATAAGTGAAAGTGGAAAAAAGAAAAATTCATACTACTGCTTACCAAGTGAACAGTTGCTGAGGTCACCACCAAACACCCTTAAAGGGACACTGTCAGGTAATTTTTCAGTATGATACTAATATTACCCTTGAATAGTGCCTGGGTAGACCAATTAAAAATATTTAAAATCATTATTGTACCATTTGTAGTTTCTATGTTATCAGCATTGTCAGACGCTGCAGGGAGTTCCTGCACTAGTCCTCTCCATTATATTACTAGTTGATTAGTCCAGTTGCTGTATAAGTGTTATTTAAATATCCACACCCATCCAAGCTTGTGTTGACTCCCTCCCCTCTCTGTTGTGATCTGGGAGGGGGAATGTGTTTTGTGCTGCACTGGGCTGTCTGTAGGATTTCTGTTATATAAAGGTTGGTTTTCCTGCAGACATGCAATGTGTGCATGTGGTGCCCCACCAGTCTAGTCGCCACGAAGGGGTACTGCACCGAGTGAACGGGTGTGGTGTCTCTATCCTTGAGGGAACGGGATGGTGAACCCGGACACCCACAAAATTATACAACACACCCTAGAACCCATTCAAAGGGGACAGGGAAAAAACAGGTGGGGGGGTGGAAGTTAGTGAGTAGGAGAGAGGAGAAGTAAGTGGAGGAGTGAGGAGGAGAAAGGAAAACTGTACAATCTTGAGTAAGGGGAACAGAGAAGACTCCAGAGGCACAGGTGGAGTGAAAACGACCTGGGCGCCTGGATCCGGGACTAAGCTAGTCGGATGGAGGGGTTGCTCAAGAACCATTGGCCAGCTCTGAACGTGGCGCGGACGCTGTATGCCCAAACCACTGAACCGGAGGCCACGCAGTCTAAAGGAGTGGTGGCCGCAGCTCGACGCACCTACCAAAAAGGCAACCAAACTAGGGTCAGAAGATAGCTACCAGTCGTCTGAGAAGGTCTGTGGCTGCTAGATCAGAAGGGTTAACAGAAAGGGCTGGGTTTCATAGATCCACCGCGCTGACCTCCAGTGAAGACAAACAGAGTGATGTAATTTGGGTAATTTGGGCAAATTACCCATTAAACAGAGTTTTATACATCACTCTGTTTGTCTTCACTGGAGGTCAGCGCGGTGGATCTATGAAACCCAGCACTTTCTGTTAACCCTTTGGATCCTTACTCTTGCTGGGCACCTGCTGCGACCATAAGAGAGAGCGGAGTTAGTTGGTTGTGACTTGCACATCCAAATCAGGTGAGTCCTTCCACTAAAGGGGGGCACTGAGGTTATTTGTACAAAAGGAAATTACTCTATGTGCGCTCCATTTCCCTTTTTATTGCTGCTAGATCAGGGCACTGCGTGCTGAGGTGCTGACAGGAGAGGCGAAGAGGCAGTGCTGGGAGAGAGACCAGAGGACGGAAAAGCACATGAATTGGGTCTTGGGCAAACTATCCCGGTCCCGTGGTGAAAGATCAGACTTGAACTTGGCAGACAGAAGCATCCGGCGATCCGTTGCAAACTCAATGAGTAAACCGGGTGCCGAATTCTAATGCTGTGTGAGACTGTTTTATTCCCCCGCTTGTGGAGCCATCAACTACAAAAGCAAATGAGACATACAGGCCCAGCGTGAACACGGCTTTGCACATTTATCGCAGTTAAACACATCTGCCCCGGGCATCAACGGTAAGTGACAACATCAGGCTGCCATACCAATGACCCCGGAAGTCTGACTCACAACGTCGGTCCCTGTGAACGAGAACCGTAGGTGGCATCACGAACCTAACTCCAACAAACTGTATTCCCCGTCATCCAATCCCTAATTCCCATTAGGTCAGCACTGACTCCCCCGGGGTCACGGAAGCCGGGTCTTGACCCCCGTGATCCCCTGCAGCGACCAGGGCATGGTTCCGAGTGCCCTACAGTCCCATCGTGGGTGAGTTAAAACTGGCGTCATGAACAGGATGCAAACGGCCCAGTGAAGCCAGGTCTTGTGCGCCTTGAGAAAGACTTTTCATCGACTGTACATGCTTTTTGAAAATGGTGACCATGAGAGAACTGATGCCATGTGCTGGCCCAGGGGTGTGTCCCAGCCTCCCATTGTAAGATAGGGCCGCGAAGGGCATGAAAGAGCAGGTCCACCCCGAGAGCCAGCTAAAAGCCTAGGGGGCCTGCTCGAGGCCATAATAACTCCGCCTGAGAGGAGAAGTGATGACCAGAAGAGGGAGGTTGAGAAAAAAAAGAGCGGGAAGAAGGCAAGAATGGAAAAAGGGAGCTGCAAAGACACTATGGCGTCCGGTAGTTCAGAGGGTCTGGTTGGTGGGATAATTGGGACAGGTGTCCCCTGTGAAGTGGAGGGCAGCACAGACATGTCCCTGCCGGTGAACTCAGAATTTTGGAAGGCTACATTGGATGACCTGAACAGCAGCTGCATAGGGCTCAAGTATGGGCTTTGAAGGCCTTGAAGAGGAGTGGTAAACTTCCACCTAATGAAGGGGTAGGGGTTCATTAAAGGACTCGTCTGGAAGAGGAGGTGTTCTTGAGTCATCGGGACGTTGAGTCCTACCTGCCCAAAGGAAAACTGGGTAGGGACTTGTATCCTGGAGCCAAGGTGAGCTACACCAGACACATGGTACATCGGGGATGGTATGCCCTGTGTGTGTACAGAGTGTCACCTCCCAAAACAGCACCATAACAGCAATAAACCGTTAAGCAGAGTTAGAAATGTACATAGTTAAGTATTTGTTAACTTGTGTGTTATGACTAATGTGACTAGTTATTTGTTTAGTCGATTGCATGATTAGATAGGTACCCGTAAGTGCTGAGTAGTAGCTATGCTTTCCGCCAACTTGAAAAAGGACAATTGTGGACGGTACAATAAGTGCACTCGTGCTATTTCAGGCCAAGATACAGTGCCGCACAGAGACTAAAAGGAAGGAGAGAAAAAGTCTTCTGTAATGGCACGCACAACCAACCATTGCTAGTGAAAAAGATTTATTGAACAAGTTGATAACAGCAAAAACGTGACCATTTAAAAACAATTAAAAGCAGTGATAATTCGATCCCGTCTGTCACATCAAACTGCAAAAATTCATACAGTGCTTAGAGAGCATAGCTGGGTATAAGATGGAAACCGCCTGCAAGGAAGCATGCAACTATAACATGTGCAAGACAGGTGACAATACAGTCACAGTACAGTATAATGTAGCAAACATCAAGACAAACCGGGGGAATACTTTTGAGTGAGTAGTGTTCAAAACACCATATGAGAATCAATAAATCCCTACAGGTACAGAAAATAACAATCAAGACATGTGCTGCTTGTGACAATTTATAACTTTGTACTAATGGCTGATATAGGATACACCATAAATATACTAATATGAGGCATGCTGGCCGCAAGCAGTTCCCAGAACACCTCTAAAGGGGGAAGATATTCATAGAATTACTGCACCCAAGTTTGAGGACAGACAGGCAGGGTAGCCCCATGAGTATCACCACCTTGGTGGCTTCGTCAGGAGCAGTGCATGGGCTAGGAGGTCGCCGGTTATTATACCTGTTCAGATGTGACAGAGTGTGCGTACTCTCCGTGCCTCTGGATGCCACCATGCTCAGAACGTCATTCTGGTCTTATATAATATTATATAATTTTTTTTGCTCACAGTAGTTATAATGGGGCTCAGATAGGGGCATGGAAACCTGATGCTATTCCAGCTCCCTTGGTTTGTGGTAAGAGGCCTAAGGTTGAACAAAATGGATTCAGCACAAGACCCCAAGATGCCACCAATTGGGTGTTGGTCAACAAGGGCCAGACAGTATATCATGCCAAACCAGGATCCCTTGATCTATATGACTTGGGAGGGGTCTGGACTACTGTGTCCCTGGTAGAGAGAGAACCATCTGTCCGGTTTAAGCATAAGCCAGGACTCGGATGACCAGTCTGGACTCTAAACCCACCCAGGATGCAACCCTCTTGGCCTTGAATGAGGCACCACAGAAGTCCTAGTAATACCAATGGCATAGCCAGTGGAAAAATTATTTGAGTTAGAGGCTCGATCAGGTGTGAAAAAATATTTTTTAACTAAAATACACAAGATGGCTGGCCAGCCGATTGCAGAGTGTTACAATACCATGGAATTGCCTACCATGATCCAATTCTTACTCCTGACTGCCCCCACAAACAACCCACTGGTACCCAGAGCCCATGTCCTCCCCATAAAAGTAGCCTAGGTATGTTTAGCGGATCCAAGTAAAAAAGGTAAACGCGACGATGATCTAGGTATTTAAGGATTAGAAGGGGAAAAAAGATCCGGGTAATGGGGATCCATATTAATGGGATGGGGGATTGTGGTATCCCATAATGTTCAATGTAGTCTATTAGTGATATTAAACGTGAAGTTGTAAGGAGGAAATCCAGAGCCATCAATTCATGATAAGAAGCCGGGAACATTTTTCGGTCTTGCATAAGGTCCATAATCCAGGTCTTCCTCGTGTCCGTGGAATAGAGTAGTAGCCCGAGGCAGGGGATGCTTTGTCCCTCACTTCTGTAATCCTGTAGTCCATAGTTGTAATGGTTCCATGCCGTATGGCTGGTAAGATGAGATGCTGGTTAGGAGAAAGAGTATAAAGGATGGTATTAGGTATTATAGCGGGTAGTATGGGAACTCCAATGGAATAAGTTAGTAGCTAGAGGATTACTATTAGACTGGAACATACTCTACTCACCGAGAAAACCAGTGCAGTGAAGTTCCTCGTTGATACCGTTAGGATTAACTGAGTTTAGCTCAAAGATCCACCTTGATTCACTCTGTAATAGATGTCTCACTGCTTCCTGTCCCTTTTATTCTTTGTACCCCCACAACTCCAATGCAATTGCTCCTACCTGTGTGGAAGTCCAGGAAATGTGTGGCCACTGGTGTAAGTGGATTACCCTTATCACGATCCGTAGCTGCCACATTGATTGTGGAGATGTGCTTTTGGTCCCGTTTGCGGAGCTCCTCCGAAGTTTGCCCAACATATCATTTTTGACAAGGACAGGGAAGTACATAGATCACATTTCGGTTTTACAATTAATGTAATCTCATAGCATGAAAGACCTTCCATTTTGAGGGTACACAAAAAAGTAGGCGTCATTAGGGGGCAGATGTTGCTGTCACCACAGGGGAAGGAACCCCTATGCCTGACCCCTCTGTTTAGTCTAATGGACGGTCTTTTGAAGTGACTTCTGGTCAGGATATTCTGAAGATTTGGAGCCCTCCTGGCTGTCAGGGTGGGGTGTTCACCTACATGTGCCAATTGTGCATCAGTTGTCCCAATGTGAACGTAAAACCCCTCTCACCTTCTCTCACTGGTCGCAGTAGTGTGCCACAAAATATATGCGGTCCCCCGTCATACATTCCCTCGGCATGAGTAACTGAGGTTGCGTCTGTTGGTTTGCACTTTGAAAGGCTTTATTGATAACCTTCTTCGGGTATCCTCTATCACTGAAACTATCAGTTGATATACGCGCCTGATGCTTGAAGTCTTCCAGTCGTGTACAGTTTCTCTTAAATCTGAGGAACTGACCTGTGGGAATACCTGCGCGGGTGTGGTATGGGTGGAAGCTCTTGAAGTCCAGCAGGCTCTTGCTGTGGCACCCCTGCAAACCGGTCACCACGAGATGGCACAGCAGCTGGATTGGTAAGTCGGTCACCCCACACACATACCCAGCATATCCTCCGATCCCAAGTCTGTTACTCTATGGCTAGCAACCGGATTGCTGGAGGAGCCAGGTGGAGGGTGGAACATTAGGAGAGAACCTGGTAAGGGGTGGGAACACAATAACAAAACCAGACAATACCAGAGACAAGGCAGGCAAAGCAAAGTGGAGGCGGAGAGAAGTGAGAAAGAGTTGAGACCGGTCAGCCAAGTAGTCAGAGAGACCAGACTGAAAGAACCCGGACCCGGCGGCCTGTGCCACCATATAGTCCCAGGCTGAGAACCAAGGGAAGACAAAGGGGTTCCAAGGTGTGTCCGAGTCAGCGGGGACACTGAAGGGCCAGGCCAGAACCAGAGTGCCGGCTCTGCTGAAGTGGCAGGGAAGCTGCATGCCTCAACCACAAACTCCGGGGTGCGGAGTTTTTATGTACCGAGACCGAACCTCCGGCAAAGCGAAAGGAAGGTGGTCGAACTAGGGCTAGGAGACCAGGAAGGGAGCCCACTGAAAGCCTGTGACCGCTGGACCATAGCTAGTTGGCGGAATAGACTGAAGAGGCCCGAAAGGAACATGAAAGGGGGTGTCGCAGACAAGCCGTCCAAGCTGCTAAAACCAGACCGGAACTATTATTGCACTGGACTGTGTGTGTTGTAAAACCTGACGAGCAAGAAAGTAAACCTGGTAAAGCTCAGAACTGTGTAAGACTTTGATTGTGCACCTGAGAGGTGGCCGACTGAGATTGCGAGCTGGCAGCAGGAGGTTGCCTGAGGGTACTGAGAATATTACACTTCACCTACATTTTCTACAAAGTTGCCCTGGGGACCAGCCCTACCCTTGGAGGGCGCAACATCTCTGCTGCAAACACCCATCATCCCAGAAGTCCAGACTGCAGCAGTGGCTACCTATAGCCGCAAACTACGGGTGGCGTCACAATCTAATTCATCCAAAACTGTTTTTCCCTCTTTGACTCGCCCGGAACAATGGAGCCAGGTCATGACACCGTGACATCCTGCAGTCCCAGATGAGAGGGCCCAGCTCTGAGTAACCCATGGCCTTGGTGGGCGAATCATTATTTGACGTTAGTTTCCGGTGTACATCTGTTATCAGGAAGTTTCAACGAGTTCTGACACTGGTGTTCAAGAAAACTGCCGAACTCTGAGATATTGAGGAAGTGAGGAATATATTATGACAATTAGTGTTGAGCCACGAGATTAATTGCTCACATTCCCCCTTGGTGCCCGACCAAACAAAAAAGATGTCATCAATAAACCTTTTCCATGTGCATAAATGTTGTTGGAAGCTCACGGAGGGCAACGCAACCGTCTTCTCCCACCACCCCAAAAATAGGTTAGCGACGGCGAGCGCACACCTCGCCCCCATGGCCACCCTCGAGATCTGACAATAGTATTGTCTATCGAAAAGGAAAAAGTTGTGTTTTAAGACAAAGTCCAGCAGATCAATAATGAAGGAGTCATGCATTCGGTTAGAGTCATGTTGGTCATATAGAAAGAACATAACTGCCTGGATCCCATCCTCGTGGCTGATGTTGGTATATAGTGACTCGACGTCACACGTGACGAGGAAATCACCATGCCTGTGTTCAACTGATCTGCATGTTCGGATGAAGTCAGCAGTATCCCTCAGGAAGGATGATGACGTCGTTACAAAGGGCTGTAGAATTAAATCAAGGTATATACAGGCTTTTTCGTTAAGACTCCCAATGCTGGCAACAATTGATCGTCCCAGGGGTTTACTCAGACATTTTAGTATCTTTGGTAAAGGATAAAATGCAGGAGTAGTGGGATGGTTAACGGTTAAAAAGTGTTTTTCCTGTTACGAGATAACAATAGCGGTACAAGCTGCCCTCAGCAGCCTGTTTAATTTGGTGGAAAACACCTCAGTCGGGTTTGATGGCAATCTTGTGTAAAACATCTGATCATGGAGTTGTCTGTGTGCTTCCTCCAGATGGATTTTGGCCATAGGACCACATTTCTCCCTTTATCAGCCTCCTTTACCAGAAAGGAGGTGTTGGCAGCTAGACTTCTAAGTATTCTAGTCTCGGGCAGTGTTAGGTTACTGCGACCCCTCCCACCGCAAGGCAGTGCTAGAATATCCTTTTTAGTCAGTTCAAAAAATATTTTGATATTGGGTATCAATGCAAGTGATGGCTTAACCTTGGATGTTTGACTATGGGGGAATTTACATCGTTCCAGGGTCTTTTCAAATTCTTCACCTAGTGTCATAAGGTCCTTTAATGCAGCCCGGTCCTCAATAGGAAGTTGTTCCACCAGATCTAGTTTGTGATGAATCATCTTTAAGATCAGCTTTCTATAAAAGAGGTGCAGGTCCTTAACCAGGTTAAATTTGTGATAAGGTTAACCCCCGTTCCAGCACGGATCATTCCAAGTTTGATAGATTATAGTCGGATAGGTTATTACCTGTAGTCTCTCGTTGTTGCTTGAGGCAGGCAGGTACGCAAAACTTTCTGTTTGTGGAATAGCGGTGTTTATTCCTCCCTAACTATGGGTAGGTATGGCTCTCGGAGTTTTGGGTCTCGTGGTTCGGGGTCGTGCTGCCCCCCCACACCTGATGGTAGGCGTGCTAGAAGCCTTCTTGTTCCAACTGCATCTCCCTTATCCCCTGCTGCCCCTTCTGGTCCTGTGTCAGGGTCACTGTTTAGTGCCCCTAAAAAACTGTCTGAGGTATCAGTATTGGGATCCTGGGTGTCCAGAGAGGAGTTGTCAGCAACAATGTCCGGAGCTTGTGTCGTTATGCTTGGACTTATGCCTCCACTTAAAAGCCTTATCTTGAACAAAATCTGTATGGTCCCTAATGAATTTTTGTCTTTTCATTTCAATAATGTCACACTCGTACCTGTCCAAGGTATCCTTCAATTTAGTATTGAAGGTTTCAACTGCTGTAGTGTACCCACTGGTCACCAGTTTGGTCTCCAACTCCCTAATCTTTTTTTGGTAAGACTTGGTAGCTCCCGGTCAAGGAGCATCTGAATAATAATGGAGGAACAGTGCAGCAAACCCTGCTCCCAGACTTTCTTGAAGTCGGAGAGGGTTCCCAGGCCGGGAATATAGAGACCCTTAGACCTCTCAGCATGATGTTGGATTTCAGATACTCTTCCAAGCATCTGATATTCCACTACATCCGAATCCCTGTTTTGTGGCAGTTGGTTACTTTGTTACACAACGATGTGAAGGATGAATCCTGGGGATGGGTGTCTATGGAGCCAAAGATATTGGTGAACTGTGCCCTCCAGAGCGCCTCTCTGGCATCCTAGTCCATTCTTCTGAAACACAGGATCAAGAAAGAATTAATACAAGGAAGGCCCAGTGTATGTATAGCCAGGCCAACAATAGATTCCAGGACTGCTTACCAATGGTGAGCATAGACCCCAAGGAGTGAGCAGGTATAATAACAGGTATAATAACCGGCGTCCTCCTAGCCCATGCACTACTCCTGACGAAGGCACCAAGGTGGCGATACCCGTCAGGCTTTCCTGCCTGTCTGTCCTCAAACGTGGGTGCAGTATTTATACGAATATCTTCCACCTTTAGGTGTATTCTGGGAACTGATTGCGGCCAGCATGTCTCATATTAGTTTATCTATGGCGTATCCTATATAAGTGGATTGTTTATGATTCTTGCAATAAATGTGTTATTGAGTGTATTGCAGGGGTTCTGATTGCTCTAGGCTATTAGGGTAATAACAGGAATAAAACAATTTAACCATTGTATTATCACTACCTTGTGTGTTAACCCTGTGCGCAGCCTACCCATCACTGTAGTCACCAGACCTGCTACTTACCCCTGTCCCTGATTGTAAATACCTACAGGGCAATCTGTATACTGGTTGTTTAATCATGCTTATAACTGTAGGATGTATATGCCAACGTTGATATGAGGCCTGACTCTTGTGGGGTGCATGAAATGGGTGACCATTAGTACAAAGTTATAAATTGTCATGAGCAGCGCACGTCTTGATTACTTTTCTGTACCTGTGGGAGATTATTGACTCTGATATGGTGTTTTGAACACTACTCACGCAAAAGTATTCCCCCGGTTTGTCTTGATGTTTGCTACATTATACTGTACTGTGACCGTATTAATTGTCACCTGTCTTGCACATGTTATAGTCGATGCTTCCTTGCAGGCGGTTCCCATCTTATTTATGCTCTATATGCTCCGTATGAATTTTTGCAGTTTGATGTGACAGAAGGGATCAAATTATCATTGCTTTTAACTGTTTTTAAATGGTCATGGTGTTTCCTGTTATCACCTTGCTCAATAAATCTTTTTCACTAACAACGGTTGTGTGCATCATTACAGAAGGCTTCTCTCCTTCAGTTTAGGCTCACGTCTGTGATACAGCACCCGTAGTATTGACCATTCAAGCAGTGCACCACATCTCTCCTCGGTTGCACACAGACTAAATGGATACTACCAAACCTGGAACCGTGAATTTTGCTCATTTTTGTTTTTGTTTGTTTTTTTGGTTTGCGTGTGTGGACTATTTTTACTTGCATTTTATTAGTATGACCTTGTTTGTAATGTTCAAGCCAGAACCTCACGGTAAGGGAAACAAAAGTGATCTTATGTTGTACTGCTATGTGTGCATGCTATAAAAAATTTGAGAATTCTGTGTAACATCTTTATAACCCATGGGTCGCTCAGGGATGAGATAATCTTTGCAAATGATCAAATGTTTTTATAATCACATGGAAATATATCAGACTGCACACACTACTCATATGTCTCAGATACAATGACAAGAAGAGCTCAAAGCTGCAGCAAAAATCACTCCTCCTCCCTCCCTTCTCTGTCTGCAGTGAATGAGTCACACAACAGACAGATCACAGGACAGTGTAATGAAGTATGAATATTCATTTTTGAGGGGAGTGGGCAGAAGAGAGCTCACTGTGATTGGTAGAGGAAATTAATCTTTAATTTTGAAGTTTACAGAGGATAGGAGGGAAGCATATATAATGGAGATACATGAATAGAGAGACCTTAAAGGAATTAGTTATGATAAAATTACATACAGATTTTTGGCCTGACAGATTTCCTTTAAAGTGCACATACAGCAGCATCTGCCAACGTACGATATCAAAATGAGAGGCACTACATAACATCTATGAAATAGAGCTCCACATTCAGCATACTTATCTACTAGAGATCACCTACTACTACCATACATTAAAGAGATTGAGAATTGATTTTTACGGAGTTATGCCTCTTTTCCCCACAGGTGGCAGTGCACCTTTTTTACATTTGCTCTACAGATTCAGTTTTAGGAGTGGGACACTCTGGGAATACCTATCTGATTGCCATGTTTATAAAAAATAGCACAGAGTGGGCATTCTTGTCCATCACTTCATCTCCCAACTGCTATGGGGACCCATGGCTGTTGCCTAAGGTATATGGCAGCAACTTCCAGTTAAATTAACATACCGTACATACTTCACCAAACCAAATGCATCTGTTTACAGTTGAGTAAGGAAAAATTGTTGGAAACAAAATCTTTGGTGACATATACAAAATCAGAAAAATCAATGGCTATAGTCCTATACGCAGCCAGCTAATTCATAATTTATTTATCAAACCTTCTATGAGAAAATGATTTCCATTTCTCCTATGAATACAATTATTAATTCTATGTATATTATTCAAATCAATAATACCATGGCATTAGCTTACTGTAATTATATTTAGAGTCTTTATACGCTCCATAATAAGTTGTAAAGCACAATATAATTATTACGTGACTGATAATGAAAAGATGTACTTTAACAACAGTAAATGCAATCTCCTGCTCTTTATATCTTAAACGTTCACTGCTTTTTTTTTTCTACCTAAAGGCATTGGATAGCACAAAAGAGCATAATAGCTCCAGGCAAAAGCAGGGCAGGGAACCCAGAAAAGAAGAAAGAATCATACATAAAACAGCTCAAATTGGGACAAAAGTGTTCCCTATAGTAACAAATCAAGTTGTCATTGTGTTTCCATGTAAACATTACAAAAAGGATAGGAAATGCATCAGACTGTGAGCACAGGACAATATTTATTTGTATTATTAGTGCCTAGCCTTCCAAATCTGTATTTCATTGAAATTCTATATAATTTAGTGAAATATATTTCCAAATGACGCGCACCCAGGGCTCGGGTACTCGGCTCTCGGGCTCTCTCTCTCTCAGTCCGGGAAGTCACGGGTGGCCATCCCGAAGCCGTGGCCCTGAGGGTCAACTGAAAATAAAGGGGATATTATTTACAGGGGATTATGTACAAGGTCTTTGTCTTCGTGACGCCACCTGCTGAGTCTGGTGACGCTCACCAGCGCCGCCACAGTCCTCCGGTGGTCGGTGGTATTGCAGCCTAGATGGATTAGTCCCCGCAGGCGGGACTGGACCACCGGGGCAGTGATGCTGTAGTAAAGCAGTTTGTATAGGAAGAATGCAGCAGAGTCAGAACTTCACTTCACCGGGTAACTTTACTGGCAAACTTTCATCAGCAGTACAGTTCAACAGTTAGTCAGATGGTATGTTGGCAAATGCTTCAGGCTGCAATTAGGACTTCTGGCTGAAGATGGAACCCTCCTTTATGTTCCTTTCATTTCCTTCTTTCCTGTTCCCAGTGTTATGAAGCCTGATCTCCTTTAGATAACCTGGCCTCCTTCTACGTCTGCTTCTCTTCTCCTCCCTTGTACCCGTCGGGTCAACCTTCTCTCTGAACTGCAGCACCCTGCTAGTCCTGGCTTCCCTCTGTGGGATCTTTGGGAGTCAGGGCCATATTTACTATATCCCTGTTTAATGGATTTTCTGTGAGCCTTAGAGACCTCACAGGTGCAGGCTCCGGTACCCGGTTTCCTTCCTTTCGGGGCAAACTCTGCTGTTACTCAATCCGCTTCTTAGAGTAAACTCTGCTTCTGAGTTCTTTCCCTCTCTGTCTTTCGTTCTTTCTTTGGGATCTTGCTCTCTTGGGCCTCTCAGCTGAGATGGCTCTCTTGGTTCCTTCAGGCTGGCTGCCTGGTTCCTTCCTAACTCCCTCCTCCGATTCCAACTCCAACTGCTCTTCCAGAGTCCCACTAGTTCCCCCCTAGAGACCACTATATATCCTCCCAGGGTTCCCTCCCACCTACTGTTCTAATGTGTGGGTGTCAGCTCTAGGGCTCCATCTTGTGACCATAGTCCCAATTGCAGTGGAGTACTACACCGCTTTTCTGGTGCAGTACCCCTTTTGTGGCACCTACGTAGTGGGGCACCACACAAATAAGTAATGATTAGTGATGAGTGAACCTTTTGAAGTTTGGGTTCAGTTTGGTTTGCCAAATTGGCACATGTTCATTGAACTGTTCGTCAAACTTCCTAATCTCATTGAACCCAATGGGAGGCTAAATCAAGTGCATACAAAACACCTTTAAAGGGACCCAAAAGCTGCCAAAACACCTCAAATTATGGGCAGACACCTGGAAAACTGCCATCTATTCTCCAGAGTTAAAATGTTTACCATTGTGCATTGTGGATGCATGGGACAAGGCCTGGCCCAGTATTTCAAGCTTCAACATTGATCAGCAATAGGAAGATGAGTGACAAGTATGGGCATGGTGCTCAGAGAGCGATGCTAAATTCACAAAACTCAAAATAGAGACACCCCAAGACGATTCTCCACCTTTCAAAAAATTAAGGTCAGGCACCAGAAATGGTATCAATTGACGAAGACTAAACAGTGTACAATGGCGCAGCCTGCATGCATTGCACAGGGTCTGGCACAGGGTCTGGCCTGGCATTTCAAGATTAAACACTGATCAGGAACAGGAGTATGAGTGACAGGAGTAGGACTGTTGGGCTGGGGGCCGTCCTACCTCATGCAACAGCACCAATAAATTTTATGCTCCGCCACACTCAGGTGGCACAAGCATTAGCTTCACGGACTACTACCGAATGAATTAGCCATGTGGGTCAGTGACATTTATAGGTCTAGTGGGTAGGGTGCCCTCATATCTCATTCAACTGCTCCAATAAATGTTATGCTCTGCCACACTCAGGTGGCACAAGTATAAGCTTCACTGATTACTACAGGAAGAAGGATTCAGGTGGGTCAGTGACAAGTATATGCATGGTGCTCAGACAGCCATGCTAAATTCAGGAAACAGACAAGAAAGAGACCCCAAGAAGAGCCTCCACATTTCAAAAAAATAGGGCCAGACACCATGAAAGTGGCATCAATTGACCCAGAATAAAAATTGTATAATGGTGAGAACAATGCAGCACACTGAAAAGTACAACATCACCTAATTTGTCCAGTCTGCCACTGAGGTGGAAAAGGTC